>JAIOJX010000029.1:113096426-113133926 GCA_022376925.1 Tragulus kanchil | reverse complement strand
AAACCTTTAAAGATCTTGTAATTTTATTTTTTATTTTTATTCTGTCTTTGGTAGCAAGTGAATAGGTGCACTTTGGTAATCCTTGCCTCTGGACAAGCACAGATTTTTTTTTTTTTTTTTTTTTTTTTTTTAGCCTTTCTGAGGGCCTAATAACAGAGCCTTGCTTCCTTTCTAATGATGAAAGGGTGGCAGTGAAGTTCTTTCTCTTATTTTACTATAAAATTGAGGAATTTCATGGACCATTTTGAGAACAGAATCCTGTGAAATATTAGCAATACTAAGTAAAGCCCTTTCAAAAAACTTAAATAACTTAAAATGTATTTAGTCCAACCAATAGAAGTTCAATTACTAAAACTGTATGAAAGCACTGAAGAACACAAGTAAGCACAGGATATTGTATTGTTAAAGGAGTTAAAGGATATGGAATATGGGTTTGTTGGTAGAAATAGCATGCTTTGTTCTGTTATAAATACAGATTTACAAAGACTATAGATGCAAACTATGTTAAAATAACAGATTTATAAATTTTATAAAAACCTGTCTCATGATAATATGTGTAGGCATGTTTCTTAAACAGAAAGACTTCTCAATCTATAGTTTTCAATTGACTGAATAAAAATATCTAATGTTATGAAAGACACCCTTGGGTGGGTAATGATCTCAGCAGCTACTCTGACAGATTCTCATGTTCTAATTCACCTTCACAAATCCATGGCATCATTTTTTTGGCTAAAGTAATGTCAGTTGGTGACATTTGCGGCAAGTATCAAAAGGACCCCCCATGGCAGCCATTTTTACTTGATTCTTAAGATTCAAAGGCTGCTGAAAGAACAATTGAATAAAGTTGAGGATTGTAGAAGCTTGATTTTCTTGTTCTCTGTGAAATGAAACTCTAGTCTTTTTCTTCTTCTTCCCCTTAAAAGCAAAAGTCTGCTAGGGGGTTGTAGCTGTGTCAAAGCCGCTGGGATGCCACTGCTGATGACTTTAATTACTACGACTAAGGAGGATAAAATTAAAAGGAGCACCATTGAAGCAGTGGAAGAAAGCTTGCCTAGATGTCGGTGAACTGTGAAATATAAAAATTGCATACCAGTACATTGTTATGGAAAGGAAACAAGGAACTACATTACTTATTCTTGAAGAGTTTGTCCTTAAATTGTCAAGTTTTACTAGTGCGTCTATCTATGGCAGATTGTAGACCATTTTAGAACGATAAGGAAAACATTAACTTGAAGACATGCTGTGAAAATATTTTTTCAGTTTATGTCCAAAGTTGTTAGTTCTGATCCATCTTCTATATTTGAATATTTTAAATCTGTTGTGTTGAAATACAAGCTTTTTGTACCATAACAGGACTTTCACCGTATTCTGAAGTTGTTAGCAAAGAGGAAAGTGAAACTTTAATGTACCACATTCAGCACTTTTCTGAAGGTTTATAATTTAAGGTCAAGAACGTAATTTTTAACAAATACAAATAAGTTAATTTCTCTTTACCCCTCTGTATTCAGTAGCACAAAGGGCTATTTAACCAAATGTAAGTAAAAAACTGTTTGTTGTTGGGTTGTTTTTTTAATCACAATAGCAATAGAACCTCAGACAAATTTTTCTGAACACTGGTAATGTAATGGATAGGACCAGCACTTTGAAATCAGACAGATACTGATTTTAATTCTTACTGTGCTATTTAGAAGATGTATGACCTTGGGCAGTATATTTAAGTGTGATTCCATTTCTGTGAAACCAGAGTGATAGTGGTTACCTTGGAGTGGTGAGTGATAAATGAGACAACACATGTGAAAACACTCACAGGCACACGGCCAGTATTTACTGAAAAATCCAGCTTCCATCAAAGCCTCTAAAGAGTACATCAGTCTTACAAAAGTTCAAATGTCCTAATATAGCTGCTCATCTTTCTAGATGGAAAATTGAAAAGAAGGCTTGATTTTCTTGTTCTCTGTGAAATGAAACTCTAGTCTTTTTCTTCTTCTTCCCCTTAAAAGCAAAAGTCTGCTAGGGGGTTGTAGCTGTGTCAAAGCCGCTGGGATGCCACTGCTGATGACTTTAATTACTACGACTAAGGAGGATAAAATTAAAAGGAGCACCATTGAAGCAGTGGAAGAAAGCTTGCCTAGATGTCGGTGAACTGTGAAATATAAAAATTGCATACCAGTACATTGTTATGGAAAGGAAACAAGGAACTACATTACTTATTCTTGAAGAGTTTGTCCTTAAATTGTCAAGTTTTACTAGTGCGTCTATCTATGGCAGATTGTAGACCATTTTAGAACGATAAGGAAAACATTAACTTGAAGACATGCTGTGAAAATATTTTTTCAGTTTATGTCCAAAGTTGTTAGTTCTGATCCATCTTCTATATTTGAATATTTTAAATCTGTTGTGTTGAAATACAAGCTTTTTGTACCATAACAGGACTTTCACCGTATTCTGAAGTTGTTAGCAAAGAGGAAAGTGAAACTTTAATGTACCACATTCAGCACTTTTCTGAAGGTTTATAATTTAAGGTCAAGAACGTAATTTTTAACAAATACAAATAAGTTAATTTCTCTTTACCCCTCTGTATTCAGTAGCACAAAGGGCTATTTAACCAAATGTAAGTAAAAAACTGTTTGTTGTTGGGTTGTTTTTTTAATCACAATAGCAATAGAACCTCAGACAAATTTTTCTGAACACTGGTAATGTAATGGATAGGACCAGCACTTTGAAATCAGACAGATACTGATTTTAATTCTTACTGTGCTATTTAGAAGATGTATGACCTTGGGCAGTATATTTAAGTGTGATTCCATTTCTGTGAAACCAGAGTGATAGTGGTTACCTTGGAGTGGTGAGTGATAAATGAGACAACACATGTGAAAACACTCACAGGCACACGGCCAGTATTTACTGAAAAATCCAGCTTCCATCAAAGCCTCTAAAGAGTACATCAGTCTTACAAAAGTTCAAATGTCCTAATATAGCTCGATCTAACTATTGTGTAGAAAAAGGTAAATGCCGTTAGACTCATTCTTAGAAATAAGAAACCTGCTTCAATTTATTTGTTTATTTAGACTAGGCAGGTAAATGAAAGATATATAGGTTTCCTATGTATTGAATTTTTCAAATGTAATTTGTAATGACAGAAGTCTTCTAAGTTACTTTCATTGGGTCCCATTGAAAAGATGCCTTTATTATTTTCTTTTTCAGGAGATTTAGTAAACAGATGGTTTATTTACAGCTATGAGTCGCTATCTTCTTTTGAATGCAGAAAAGTCAAAACAGATAAAACACATTTCTGTACTTGAGTAGTTTTAGGCAAACCATCATTGTCAGAAATATTCACATCTGTAAACATATAAGAATAATCATCATTCATTAAACTAACTCTCATCCTTACTTTCTGATCATTTTATTCCTTTGACATAAACAGTATATTTCCTATAAGTAAAAGATACATAGATTTTGTGCTGCCTCTTCTTTAAATATTACCGTAAAAACTGACTTAGTGAGGCTTATATATAAAAATTGACATAAAATTGTTTTACATATAAGGAATCTAGAAATTAATAATACCATCAGTTAAATTGGTTGCATAATCAATTGCTATAATTACAGGCTTTTCCTTGTGACCTTAACAATTAACTTCTATTTTCTCAGTTGGTTCTTTGTCTTAAGAGAACTTAACGGTGAGAAAACAAACAGCCCAGATACGCTGTCCCGCTAGAGAGCTCTAGGCCCAAGCAGAATTGTCTCTGTGGTGTTAGGACATTAGTAGAAAAGTAAATCAAGGCAATCTGATAGGGAACTAGAATCTTCTCGCTCAAGAGGGATAAACTGTAGGGTTTTATGTATGTTTGACTTTGAAATCAGACAGATACTGATTTTAATTCTTACTGTGCTATTTAGAAGATGTATGACCTTGGGCAGTATATTTAAGTGTGATTCCATTTCTGTGAAACCAGAGTGATAGTGGTTACCTTGGAGTGGTGAGTGATAAATGAGACAACACATGTGAAAACACTCACAGGCACACGGCCAGTATTTACTGAAAAATCCAGCTTCCATCAAAGCCTCTAAAGAGTACATCAGTCTTACAAAAGTTCAAATGTCCTAATATAGCTCGATCTAACTATTGTGTAGAAAAAGGTAAATGCCGTTAGACTCATTCTTAGAAATAAGAAACCTGCTTCAATTTATTTGTTTATTTAGACTAGGCAGGTAAATGAAAGATATATAGGTTTCCTATGTATTGAATTTTTCAAATGTAATTTGTAATGACAGAAGTCTTCTAAGTTACTTTCATTGGGTCCCATTGAAAAGATGCCTTTATTATTTTCTTTTTCAGGAGATTTAGTAAACAGATGGTTTATTTACAGCTATGAGTCGCTATCTTCTTTTGAATGCAGAAAAGTCAAAACAGATAAAACACATTTCTGTACTTGAGTAGTTTTAGGCAAACCATCATTGTCAGAAATATTCACATCTGTAAACATATAAGAATAATCATCATTCATTAAACTAACTCTCATCCTTACTTTCTGATCATTTTATTCCTTTGACATAAACAGTATATTTCCTATAAGTAAAAGATACATAGATTTTGTGCTGCCTCTTCTTTAAATATTACCGTAAAAACTGACTTAGTGAGGCTTATATATAAAAATTGACATAAAATTGTTTTACATATAAGGAATCTAGAAATTAATAATACCATCAGTTAAATTGGTTGCATAATCAATTGCTATAATTACAGGCTTTTCCTTGTGACCTTAACAATTAACTTCTATTTTCTCAGTTGGTTCTTTGTCTTAAGAGAACTTAACGGTGAGAAAACAAACAGCCCAGATACGCTGTCCCGCTAGAGAGCTCTAGGCCCAAGCAGAATTGTCTCTGTGGTGTTAGGACATTAGTAGAAAAGTAAATCAAGGCAATCTGATAGGGAACTAGAATTCTGTCAATCAGGCTCAAGATTCTGTGCTGTGTCCATAAACTTTGTTTACTGTAGGGTTTTATGAGTTGTAACCTGCTCTTGCAATCTGTTAATGAGGCTAAATCTTGCTACTTGAGAATTGAATTACAGCACACCTCTGGGCTAATGGTTATAAACAGAAAGTCCCATTAGGGCTGCATTCTGACTTGTTCATTTGCATTTTTTTCTGTTGCATAGAGAACAATGACAAGTAAATCGGTACAAACAAACAATTTACATGGAAATTGATAAAGCGTCCCTAATTAGTATTAAGAGTTGGTTTTATTAATGATTGCCTTGCTTTAGAATACTTTCTGGGTAAACTCTCAGAAGCATTTATAGATAGGAATATTATTGAGGGGAAAGTGGTAGCTGGTAAGAAAAAAATGAGGTTCTCATCTCATATTCAGAAGGGTAAAATCATTTATTTCATTTTTACACAGTTAGGATGACCCAAGACTACTTCATCTTAGTCTGAATCACCAAATTCCAACTCTGCAAGAAGTTATTATCCACGCAGTGAAATTCACTTAAACCTAGTTGCCTGAGGCATATCAAATAATGGTTTTTATTATTGCTCTTAACTTTTCTTAAATTTGAAAGATGAAAGTTTAGTAAAAAGCTTAATTTTCCTCAGTTGGTCATATAATTTGGTGGGGATCAGATAGTTTGGAGGTCAAGAGTAGGGCCCTATAGTCAAACAGACCTGAGCTGGACTCCTGGGTCTGACATCAGTTCTAGCTATGAGATCTTAGAACTCTTAGCCTAAATATTCTCATTGGTAAAAATTGAGTTGTAAAATTTAAATGAGATCATCATGTATATAAAGCACTTAGCACAGAAAAGTTAAAGCAAAATCAGCAACCATCACCAAAATCACCATTATCAATCCTGCATTTCCTTTTATTTTCTAAGTTTAGGAATACTAAATTACCATCAGTTAAATTGGTTGCATAATCAATTGCTATAATTACAGGCTTTTCCTTGTGACCTTAACAATTAACTTCTATTTTCTCAGTTGGTTCTTTGTCTTAAGAGAACTTAACGGTGAGAAAACAAACAGCCCAGATACGCTGTCCCGCTAGAGAGCTCTAGGCCCAAGCAGAATTGTCTCTGTGGTGTTAGGACATTAGTAGAAAAGTAAATCAAGGCAATCTGATAGGGAACTAGAATTCTGTCAATCAGGCTCAAGATTCTGTGCTGTGTCCATAAACTTTGTTTACTGTAGGGTTTTATGAGTTGTAACCTGCTCTTGCAATCTGTTAATGAGGCTAAATCTTGCTACTTGAGAATTGAATTACAGCACACCTCTGGGCTAATGGTTATAAACAGAAAGTCCCATTAGGGCTGCATTCTGACTTGTTCATTTGCATTTTTCTGTTGCATAGAGAACAATGACAAGTAAATCGGTACAAACAAACAATTTACATGGAAATTGATAAAGCGTCCCTAATTAGTATTAAGAGTTGGTTTTATTAATGATTGCCTTGCTTTAGAATACTTTCTGGGTAAACTCTCAGAAGCATTTATAGATAGGAATATTATTGAGGGGAAAGTGGTAGCTGGTAAGAAAAAAATGAGGTTCTCATCTCATATTCAGAAGGGTAAAATCATTTATTTCATTTTTACACAGTTAGGATGACCCAAGACTACTTCATCTTAGTCTGAATCACCAAATTCCAACTCTGCAAGAAGTTATTATCCACGCAGTGAAATTCACTTAAACCTAGTTGCCTGAGGCATATCAAATAATGGTTTTTATTATTGCTCTTAACTTTTCTTAAATTTGAAAGATGAAAGTTTAGTAAAAAGCTTAATTTTCCTCAGTTGGTCATATAATTTGGTGGGGATCAGATAGTTTGGAGGTCAAGAGTAGGGCCCTATAGTCAAACAGACCTGAGCTGGACTCCTGGGTCTGACATCAGTTCTAGCTATGAGATCTTAGAACTCTTAGCCTAAATATTCTCATTGGTAAAAATTGAGTTGTAAAATTTAAATGAGATCATCATGTATATAAAGCACTTAGCACAGAAAAGTTAAAGCAAAATCAGCAACCATCACCAAAATCACCATTATCAATCCTGCATTTCCTTTTATTTTCTAAGTTTAGGAATACTAATAATAAACTGAGGATTCTGTGTATTATTCTTGCATCTTCAGCCTCACTCCACCCAGTATATATACTACTCCTCTAACTACAAGTAAGTGTGTGTCTCTAAATGTTAAGATATTTCTCTTGAATGTTAGCTCTCTCTTCTTTTACCCCTACCACAACTACCCAACTGAGAAGCCTGTCATCTCATCTCTTTCTTACTTTCCCCCAAGACTTTTTAAAAATAACTTATTACAAGAGTAGTGTGTGTGTATTATAGAAAGTTAGAAAATAAAGAGAAATTGAAGAAAACAAAATATCACATTTCCATACCCATATGTCTCCACCATGGCAACTTTGTAAATAACCTTCCAAGTCTTTTTCTTATATATGTATGTATTTGCCAAAAAGCCAAACCTTTATATAACAAAGGTTGTTATACAAACTATTTTTTCAATCATTTTGTTGTCTCTCATTTAATACTATGATTATATTCAGATCTCTTTAATTGATTCAACAGTGTCCTTTACATCTGGTTTGTCCAAACTGTTATCTAACCCAGGACTATCCATTGTATCTAGTCAGGTCCCTTTTGTTGGTGGGGATGGCAATTGGTTGGTTGGTTTTCATTAAGTATTTGTTTTCATAGTTCTCTCTTATTAAAATGATCTGGTCAATTAGCCTGGGTATCTTACTTCCTAGATTTGTTTGTTTGCTTCCTTGCTATATCATTTATCATGTTTCTCTGTACCCTGTGTTTATAATAAACTGGAGGTTATGTCTAAAGTCTTAGTAGATTCACTTTAGACATTTGGATTAGAATATATAATAAATGGTGCTTGTCTCATGTTCACATCAAAAAACATATTATAAATGGTTGACTCAACATTAGAGATGCTGAGACTGACCATTAAAGTAGTGATTTCTAATCCCTGATCTAGTTCTGATCTCCATTTAAAATTAGATTTTTCTCTTGCAACCAGGAAGTAATCTATATGGTATTGCTTAATTGCCATATGGTCTAATTATGAATCTTGTAAAACAATCCCAGACTTAATGGTCTAAAAATTGTTTTTATTCTCACAAATTCTATGAGTCAGGACTTAAGATGAAGTACAGCATGTTTGTCTCTGTTCCACATTGTCTGAGGTCTCTGTTGGGAGACTTGAACAGTTGGAGGTGACCCAAAGTGGCTAAAGGCTCAGATTCTGAAGAAGCCTTTTTTCTTTTTTTTTTTTTTTTAAAACATTTGTTTTATTTATTTATCTTTTGGGGGGTGAAGGGGGAGGGAGGGGGACGGGCGGGCCACTTCTGTTGGTCTTTCATTTCTCTATTTTCATCCATCTTTGTTCTTTGGCTCCTGTGGGCCTCCCATCGCGGTGGCGTCTGTCATTGCAGAGCACCGGCTCTGGGCGCATGCGCTCCAGAGCTCCAGCTCAGTAATTGGACACATCAGTCCAGCCACTCCGCGGCATGTGGGATCTTCCCAGGCCAGGGCTCGAACCGGCGCCCCTTGCACTGCAAGGCGGTGTCCTTACCCACTGGACCACCAGGGGAAGCCCCATCTGAAGAAGCTTTTATTCACATGTCTGACACATGAACTCAGAAGACTCAAGGCTGAACTTGAGTTCCATACACTTGGCTGGGAAGTGGACTAGTGTACCTGCATGTGGCTTGGGATTCTCTCAGCATGACAGTTGCATTCCCAGATGGTACAAAATGCAAGAATTTCAAAAGAACTAGGCAAAGACCAGCCTTGGAAATCACCTTCAAGACTTCTGTTTTGTTGATTATATAGAAATCACTAAAGCTGGCCAATGCTAAGGGGGAAGGGGATTAAATGTTACCTCTTGATGAGGGAATGGCAAGGTCATTTTGCAAAAAGTTTATGGGATGAAAAATACTGCCATGGCCATCTTGGAAAATGCAGAATATAAGTATCAAGTTACCCATCAGACATTTACCTAAGAGCTTTAATAATCGTTCATAAGCCCCTAGAATCAGTTACTCTTTTATGAATGACAAAGATACATTTTCTTAACTTTACCTTTTTAAAATGATTATTATAGCTGGTATCATTTTATAAAGTAGCACTTTTTCTCACAGACTGGGCTGTTTAGTTGCCCTAAACTTCAGTTCGCACTAGAAGGATAGGATAAGTGCTTGTTTTTTTTCCTCTAATTACTAATTCTGAGGAGTTCTTTAAAAAAAAAAAAAAAAAGTCCTTTATTTGTCTACACTGGGTCTCAGTTGTGGCATATAGAATTGTCAGTCTTTGTTGCAGCACTCGGGATCTTTAGTTGAAGCATAAGAACTCTTAGTTGTGGTATGCAAAGCCAGTTCCCCAACCAGGGACCAAACCCAGACCCCCTGCATTGGAAGCATGGAGTCATAGCCACTGGACCACCAGCGAAGTGAAGTCCCAAGGAGAAGTCCCCAGGGAGAACATTTAAAAGCCACCTCAGGGCTTCCCTGGTGGTCCAGTGGGTAAAGAGTCTGCCTTGCACTGCACGAGGTGCCAGTTTGATCCCTGGCACAGGAAGATCCCATGTGCCGCAGAGTGTCCAATTACGAGCCAGTGCTCTGGAGCGCATGGACCCAGAGCTGGTGCTCTGCAAGGAGAGAGGCCACTGCAATGAGAGGTCCACATAGGCCAAAGAATAAAGGTGGATGAAAATAAATAAATTAAAAAAAAAAAAAAACGATAAAAAAAGAGGCCAAAGTAATTTTTTTAAGTTTTTTTTTTTTTTTAAAAGCCACCTGAAAGAGTTGATATATCCTTCTAAGAACTTTTTGAATGTCATAATGAATTGATGAGTTTTCACTGATTCACTGTGTGATTTCATTGATTCAGTTCATTGCAATCATTGTTTGCATGTTTGTTTGATAGAGAATTGTTTCAGGTTGTCGGCTGGAAGCTTCCAGCTTGTCTCTGGGTCCATTCAATACCCCTGTTAATCTACCCCCATTAATTTGGACAGCTGTTAGTTATAGCCATCTCAGAATTTGTGAAGAATTGCCTAAGCTTGAACTCCGTTAATCTAGTTAGTGTCTACCCTTCTCTCTAATGATATTACCTACCAAGCTTGATTGCCGTTTTTAAATGTTTAGACTCATTAACCTCTAACATTTATTATAGTAGATTATTCCCTTTTTCATAAAAACCTCCTCTTCTTTGATTCTCAGGATTCATCAGTGTTCTAGTTCTCTTTCTCTGTCTTCTTTTCTTATTTTAACCTAAATATAGATGTTTTTCATGATTTAATTGGTAGCCTTTGTTTTTCTCTACAGTACTTCTTCAGGTTGTTTTGTATATTTCTGTCACTTCAGCTGTTAGATCTGTAGTTGTAGTTTGACTTCACTTCCTGGCATCAATTTCACTTCCCATCTGATTACTCACATCTTTACTCAAATGTCCAGCCAGCCCCTCAAATCCAGTCTTTCTTATCCCAAACTTCCAGCCTTTTCCTCTTATAGCCCCTCTTGGTTTTTCTATTTCTGTTTTTAGTGATACAGTTCTAGTCTCCCAAGTTTAAAACTTCTGAGTCTGCTTTTTACTTCCCTCAACATCTAATCAGTTATCAAAAATCGGTACAAGTACCAATTCTAGCTCTGATATATTTCTTAGGCTTGTCTTCTTCCATTCCCATAGCCAGCATCCCAGTCCTGAATCTCATTATAACTTCCTCAGACTATAAGAACCTCCCAAGTACTCTCTTTGCAGTCCTTCTGTCCCTGCCTATTTTATACACTGTTGTCAGATTAATCTTAAATCTTTCGCAGATACACCTCTGGTTGATCATTCTCTTTGGAGGGAAAAAAAAAGTTATACACAAAACAGACTTCTTTTTTCTGAACTTTTCATGCATTTGATCACACCTTATTGTGACTGTTTTATCTTTCCCTATGTATTATAAGTTTTGAGAGTATGAATTATAAATTTTCACTCTTGAAATTTCTACAGCAAGTATCAAGCACCAAGGTTGTGTACTAAGGACCAAAGATACAAATATAAATGAAATGTAACTCCTGCCTTCAAGTAGCTCATTTCTACTGAGAAGAAGGCATGTATACAGAGTTATAACTTGATAGGTAGTATTTCAAAAAGTAATCACACACTGTACATTCCCAGAATACTATGGCAACAGAGAATAAGGAGAACTTCTTTCCACCAGTGAGGAAGAGGGAAGAGTAGTCATAGAAGTTTAATGGATTTAGGTGAATTTTAAAGAATGAGTAGGAATTAAATAGCTGAGAGAAGAACATTCTAGAAAAATGAAATGATCTATTCAAATCCATGGATACATTAAACTGTATGATACAAACAATTTTGTGTAAATAGAGGTGAGATTTTATAGAGATTGGTTAACAGGGTAACTGCACAGATATGTTGGAGCCAGATTATTTCAGGCTTTGTTTTGTCATTATAACACCTGATATCATATACTTTACAGTTTACAAAGAATTTCACATTTATTATTTGCAACTCATAGTAACCCATTTTTAGGAGGCGAAACCTAATTTATTTAATTCTGTGTCATCTTTAGTTATTTAAAACCCACATCTTTACTCAAATGCCCCCTTTTTTTATCCCAAACTTCCAGCCTTTTCCTCTTATAGCCCCTCTTGGTTTTCTATTTCTGTTTTTAGTGATACAGTTCTAGTCTCCCAAGTTTAAAACTTCTGAGTCTGCTTTTTACTTCCCTCAACATCTAATCAGTTATCAAAAATCGGTACAAGTACCAATTCTAGCTCTGATATATTTCTTAGGCTTGTCTTCTTCCATTCCCATAGCCAGCATCCCAGTCCTGAATCTCATTATAACTTCCTCAGACTATAAGAACCTCCCAAGTACTCTCTTTGCAGTCCTTCTGTCCCTGCCTATTTTATACACTGTTGTCAGATTAATCTTAAATCTTTCGCAGATACACCTCTGGTTGATCATTCTCTTTGGAGGGAAAAAAAAAGTTATACACAAAACAGACTTCTTTTTTCTGAACTTTTCATGCATTTGATCACACCTTATTGTGACTGTTTTATCTTTCCCTATGTATTATAAGTTTTGAGAGTATGAATTATAAATTTTCACTCTTGAAATTTCTACAGCAAGTATCAAGCACCAAGGTTGTGTACTAAGGACCAAAGATACAAATATAAATGAAATGTAACTCCTGCCTTCAAGTAGCTCATTTCTACTGAGAAGAAGGCATGTATACAGAGTTATAACTTGATAGGTAGTATTTCAAAAAGTAATCACACACTGTACATTCCCAGAATACTATGGCAACAGAGAATAAGGAGAACTTCTTTCCACCAGTGAGGAAGAGGGAAGAGTAGTCATAGAAGTTTAATGGATTTAGGTGAATTTTAAAGAATGAGTAGGAATTAAATAGCTGAGAGAAGAACATTCTAGAAAAATGAAATGATCTATTCAAATCCATGGATACATTAAACTGTATGATACAAACAATTTTGTGTAAATAGAGGTGAGATTTTATAGAGATTGGTTAACAGGGTAACTGCACAGATATGTTGGAGCCAGATTATTTCAGGCTTTGTTTTGTCATTATAACACCTGATATCATATACTTTACAGTTTACAAAAGAATTTCACATTTATTATTTGCAACTCATAGTAACCCATTTTTAGGAGGCGAAACCTAATTTATTTAATTCTGTGTCATCTTTAGTTATTTAAAACCCACACTAGGGACTTCTCTGGTGGCCCAGTGGCTAAGACTCCTGTCTTCCAATGCTGGAGGCCTGGGTTCGAGCCCTGGTCAGGGAGCTAGATCCCACATACTGCAACTAAGACCCAGCACAGTCAAATAAATAAACATTAAAAAAAAAACCCACACTAGATTTTAGTTTTCCTTCAAATGTGTATCTGGGGGAAGGGAGAGTAGAAATGGGGACAGTAGTACATCAGTTACCCAATTCTGATTTTAAAACTGTCAACAATAACTGTGGAACTAATGTTCTTTCCTATTCCTGCTGTAACCCTCTAGAAATACCATTTTGTATATTTGATCAAGGTGATGTAGCATTTTCTGTTATCAAAACTTTCTTTTAGCCAGTGATCTATGCCTTTACTAGAAAATTGCACAATAAATTTTAATCTTAAAAGAAAATGTATTAATTGAAATTCTGTTGTTAGTATTGTGACTTTTTTCCTATAAGGCTATTAATCATTTTATTAATAGTTGATCCTGCTATTTTCTCGGTAATTGTATTGCCAAACATTTTTTAAAGGCTACTTTGAATTTTTAACAGACATTTTAATAAAATAATTTGTAAATGTTTTTAAGTCTGATTCTTGGATGTCTTTTAAAATGATGTGACATCCAACTGATACAGAGCATCCTATTTATAATGTGGGCCAAGCACCATTTGTCTTTTAAAAAATGCATGATAGATCCATGAGGAAGAGGAAAGAGTAGTCATAGAAGTTTAATGGATTTAGGTGAATTTTAAAGAATGAGTAGGAATTAAATAGCTGAGAGAAGAACATTCTAGAAAAATGAAATGATCTATTCAAATCCATGGATACATTAAACTGTATGATACAAACAATTTTGTGTAAATAGAGGTGAGATTTTATAGAGATTGGTTAACAGGGTAACTGCACAGATATGTTGGAGCCAGATTATTTCAGGCTTTGTTTTGTCATTATAACACCTGATATCATATACTTTACAGTTTACAAAAGAATTTCACATTTATTATTTGCAACTCATAGTAACCCATTTCTAGGAGGCGAAACCTAATTTATTTAATTCTGTGTCATCTTTAGTTATTTAAAACCCACACTAGGGACTTCTCTGGTGGCCCAGTGGCTAAGACTCCTGTCTTCCAATGCTGGAGGCCTGGGTTCGAGCCCTGGTCAGGGAGCTAGATCCCACATACTGCAACTAAGACCCAGCACAGTCAAATAAATAAACATTAAAAAAAAAACCCACACTAGATTTTAGTTTTTCCTTCAAATGTGTATCTGGGGGAAGGGAGAGTAGAAATGGGGACAGTAGTACATCAGTTACCCAATTCTGATTTTAAAACTGTCAACAATAACTGTGGAACTAATGTTCTTTCCTATTCCTGCTGTAACCCTCTAGAAATACCATTTTGTATATTTGATCAAGGTGATGTAGCATTTTCTGTTATCAAAACTTTCTTTTAGCCAGTGATCTATGCCTTTACTAGAAAATTGCACAATAAATTTTAATCTTAAAAGAAAATGTATTAATTGAAATTCTGTTGTTAGTATTGTGACTTTTTTCCTATAAGGCTATTAATCATTTTATTAATAGTTGATCCTGCTATTTTCTCGGTAATTGTATTGCCAAACATTTTTTAAAGGCTACTTTGAATTTTTAACAGACATTTTAATAAAATAATTTGTAAATGTTTTTTAAAAGTCTGATTCTTGGATGTCTTTTAAAAATGATGTGACATCCAACTGATACAGAGCATCCTATTTATAATGTGGGCCAAGCACCATGCTGTAACCAGTTACTATCATGATGATCAGATTGAAAATGAAATTGCATTTCTGTCAATTACTGAGTTGGCAACTGTTCAATATATCTTAGCAGCAAGATGAAGAGCGACGTCGACAGCTGAGAGAGAGAGCTCGTCAGCTAATAGCAGAAGCTCGATCTGGAGTGAAGATGTCAGAACTTCCCAGCTATGGTGAAATGGCTGCAGAAAAGTTGAAAGAAAGGTCAAAGGCATCTGGAGGTGAGTTAAAGAATCTTGTGTCGTATTCTACAGACAACCCAGAAATCCCCAGTGGACCTTTCGGGAATTTTTATTCTTACTTCAAAATGTTGTGCATCAAATACATAAAGTTTCTAACCTTTTGGTATGTTGCTAAAAACTTAAAGCATAGTAAAAGAGAAAACGACTCTTGCCATTTTTCAGATCAACTCTTTGACTTAACTACTCAAGAAGTACTTTGATTGTGATTAAGTATGATTAGTACTCAAGAAATAGTAAAAATATGACTTAGGAGAAAACTCAGATAGACTTTAGTTTGTGATTCCTCATTAACTGTATTAGAGTGAGTAAAATGCAATCCAGTCCTCAGCATCTAGATCACAAGACTTGTTAGCAGAGAGCTTTGGCATAAGAGATTTTCAGTTTGAACCAGATCTTTGGAAAGTAGCTTTAAGAACGTTCCAGCACGATAGCCTGACATGTAAGAATTTTGAGTAAGTCCTGTATGCATTTCTCTTAATCTCCTTATTCAAAGGGGGTCTTTTTCAATATCTGTAGAAACTATTCTACACTTGATGTTGGAACAAGGACTGTATATGTAATTAAGGGGAATTTTAATTTTGTCTCAGTGCTTAATTTGGCCATCTTTAACTTGAAACTTCTTCCATTTTTATTTTATTAGTATATTCAATAAGCCTGTGGGCTTTTTTATTTCAAAGGTATGTGACCTATTTATCTACCAGAACATGCCAGGTACTTGTCCTAAGTTAATCTTAAGTGCTAAGATCACTCTGGAGAGTAGGCAAGTGAGGACTTGAATAAGACCGTATAGAACTGAAACAAAGGAAACTATTTCTAGGTCAATAGTAAATTTCTTTGTGGTACACTGAAACTTACTGCTATTGTTTCTTATTGATTATATTAAAAATGTTACTGTTGTAGAGCATCCCAACCAATGCCTATAACATACAACCTTCCATCCCTGTATTTTTGAAAGCTGCTTTCCCAAATAGCTATGTATCTGTCCATCTGGTGTTCTCAGAATGTTTGTTTCTTAGTTAAATCCTTCATCTTCCATTTTCAACTCCTGTCATTCAGAAATTTTATTACAGTTTCTATACTAAAGTTTTATAGTAACAGCAGTATCTACTCACAGCTACCTTTATATAATTCTCTTATAATTTGCTTTCATTTATTATTGGTATCAAGATGTTTCTTAGATATCATAGAAATTTCAGAAATTCTAAGTAAATCTGATAAGTCTCTGCCTCCTTGTATCTCAGAATGATAGAAAAAGCCTCATATTCTTGACTCTCCAAATAGACTGTCCTAAAACTACTAATATTTCCATGCACCATTGAGGACTATATGTATAATTAGAAGAGTGGTAATAAAATAGAGAGGTATCCACTGTCTCGATTTTTTTTTCCAACAGTGTACAGATAACAGTGCTAAATGAGTTGTGAACTCTGGGAAGGCTAAGAATTAAAATTTTCTGATAAAGGGTGTGGAGTGAGTCAGCTATATAATTGGTCTTATGTCTATAATCCAACTCCAGCTGAGGTGAAGCCAAGACTAGACTAGGTAGAGAGACTTAGTCAGTGTTACAACCAACCATCCAAGATGGATGTTTTCCCAGCTTGGTAACTAGGGAAAGTGTGAAGACCTTATTTTGACATCATTCAGCACTCAAAGTGAAGAAAGAACAAGTGAGGATTGAGTCTCAGAAACTAACAAAGAAGTATAGACTAGAAAAGGAAAAACTAGATGAAATGAAGATGGGACAGGGTTCAGCAGATAGCTTATGAGAACATGCCAAAGAGTCTGGACTGTTCCCTAAGAAGACCAAAGTGACCAAGGTCCATTTCTTCATAGTTTATTAGAACTAGAAAAGGCAAAAACTAGATATGAAGATGGGACAGGTATAGAACAAGTGAGGACTTGAATAAGACCGTATAGAACTGAAACAAAGGAAACTATTTCTAGGTCAATAGTAAATTTCTTTGTGGTACACTGAAACTTACTGCTATTGTTTCTTATTGATTATATTAAAAATGTTACTGTTGTAGAGCATCCCAACCAATGCCTATAACATACAACCTTCCATCCCTGTATTTTTGAAAGCTGCTTTCCCAAATAGCTATGTATCTGTCCATCTGGTGTTCTCAGAATGTTTGTTTCTTAGTTAAATCCTTCATCTTCCATTTTCAACTCCTGTCATTCAGAAATTTTATTACAGTTTCTATACTAAAGTTTTATAGTAACAGCAGTATCTACTCACAGCTACCTTTATATAATTCTCTTATAATTTGCTTTCATTTATTATTGGTATCAAGATGTTTCTTAGATATCATAGAAATTTCAGAAATTCTAAGTAAATCTGATAAGTCTCTGCCTCCTTGTATCTCAGAATGATAGAAAAAGCCTCATATTCTTGACTCTCCAAATAGACTGTCCTAAAACTACTAATATTTCCATGCACCATTGAGGACTATATGTATAATTAGAAGAGTGGTAATAAAATAGAGAGGTATCCACTGTCTCGATTTTTTTTTCCAACAGTGTACAGATAACAGTGCTAAATGAGTTGTGAACTCTGGGAAGGCTAAGAATTAAAATTTTCTGATAAAGGGTGTGGAGTGAGTCAGCTATATAATTGGTCTTATGTCTATAATCCAACTCCAGCTGAGGTGAAGCCAAGACTAGACTAGGTAGAGAGACTTAGTCAGTGTTACAACCAACCATCCAAGATGGATGTTTTCCCAGCTTGGTAACTAGGGAAAGTGTGAAGACCTTATTTTGACATCATTCAGCACTCAAAGTGAAGAAAGAACAAGTGAGGATTGAGTCTCAGAAACTAACAAAGAAGTATAGACTAGAAAAGGAAAAACTAGATGAAATGAAGATGGGACAGGGTTCAGCAGATAGCTTATGAGAACATGCCAAAGAGTCTGGACTGTTCCCTAAGAAGACCAAAGTGACCAAGGTCCATTTCTTCATAGGCCATACCATATCTTGGATGTTGGAAGTGGCCACATATCAGATAGTAGGCTCTTAATCAGAGCTGAGATTGGCCTTCAATTGATGCAGGCCTATTCCTTGACCTCAGTGGTGGATATTGGCCTGTCTTCATAAAGGTATGTGGATCTGACTAGGTTCACTCTGGCATCAAAGCCTAAGCTGAAGCTCTCAAGACCAGAGTGGTGGGAGAGACCTTTAGGTCAAGGGAAAGGATTAAAAATTCCTGCTTAGAATTCAGCCATTCCTACATACACATTTATCTGTTTAATGGTACCAACCATTGTGCTGGACCAAAATTTGACAAACTTCCTAGAAAAGTACAGAGTAAATTTTTATATGCTTTGCAGGTCATATGTTCTCTGCCTTAATGACTTGATAATGCCCTTGTAGTCTGAAAGCAGGCTTGAACAGTATGTGAATTAATGGGCATCCCTGTTATTTACCCTAAAAAGTTGTAGGCTGGATTTTGCCTTCATGCTATAGTTTGCTAACCTTCACATAGCAAATTAGAAATTTGCTTGATTTCACAAGACTCGAATTCCTAAATGAAAATAACCTATAGGAGTGATAAGTTAAGGGAAACAGTTCACAAATTAGTGTCCACTCTTCCAGTGTCTAATGGGTATTACCAGGTCTGAATAAGGAATAGCATAAAAGAAGGAGAGAGAAAAATGTAGGGACCATCCAGATGATGCACTGGGGTGGGAAATTTTTTGGAACCAGTGGTCCATGGTGACAAAGAAGAGGGAGTAGTCAAGAGCTGAAATAATACGGTGAAAGCACAACCTAGGGGACATGTTGAAATTGATACTCAAGACTTGTTGCCTAAACCTATTTGAAAAGCTTGCTTTTTCTCCATTCTCAGCAACCAGCCTCAGTGAGGAAAGGAAACTTAGTAAGTTTGAAGTGAGGTGTCATGAGCCCTAGATGTGCATAGAAAATATATGCAAGGTCTTTTAGGACATGTGAAGCCAGGTACCCAAGCAACCCACTTGCATCCTGTTTCAACCGGAAATAGCCTAATTCTTGTGAAATAACAGAATCAGTCCAAGGAGCTACAGCCTAACTTTTACTTATTCTCCTCTTGAAATAATTTAAGGACTTAGAGGAGACTCGGGTGATATTGTGGAATACTACATGTTTTTTCAATTTCTGCTTCATTTTTAAGTTATAGACTTATAACCACATTTTAAATTCATTTTAGGTGACAGACTTGTGGGTTCATGTATTATATTGATCTTAATTACTTTGACAAGTAACAGTTGTTTGGGGCCAAAGTATGATATTTTCATTTTTAGTTATATAGTATTGTGGTCAGAGAATATGGCCAGAATTTCTGCTTTGAGAATTAGTAAGTTTTTATTTGGGCCAAGTAAATATATCTTTTATTAATGATCCATGCGCACTTGAAAGGAAGGTGTCTCTTTTAACTGTTAGATATCTTTTCCCTTCTTTGACATAGATGGAGTAGCGTACTTTGTTTCTGCATTTCAAATGAATAAATAAAAATTTTAAAATGTTATCCATGACAACAGTTGTGTGCCTGCCTTATCCTTATGTCAGCTTTAGATTTATCTAAATCTGTTGAACCAAAATAAAATCTTACAGACCTTTAATATTTTTATTTTCAACTTTTATTAATAATACATTTGTATTATTTTCTATCATTTGTTTGATTTCTATAGAATAACTTTAAAAGTTATAAATTTTATAGGGGACCTTCAATGAGAATTTTAGAACCATGATACAAATGAGAGATCTTATTCTGAATTTTTTTTTTTTCTGGAAAGAAACAGTTTAATGTAAGCTTAGATGTTTTCTAAGCTACCACTTTGTGTGAATATGTTTTCTTTTTTTTTTAACCTTTTATTTATTTATTTGTGGCTGTGCTGGGTCTTTGTTGATGTGTGGGTTTAGCTGTTCTGCGGCATGTGGGATGTGGGATCTTCCTGGATCAGGGCTCGAACCTGTGTCTCCTGCATTGGCAGATGGGCTCTTATCCACTGAGCCACAAGGGAAGCCCGTGTGAATATGTTTTTAATAGTAGTCTCAACTTTTTTTAAGATGCAAATATTCTTTTCTTACTATTACCATATACTCAGATTTTTCATTCAGTTTATTTATAAATGATAAGTGTTGCAAAACTGGCCTTATTTCTGTGCTGTTAATCGTACCATTGGGATCCCCATTTTGCTTATAGTGCTGTACAGTGTCAGGTGGAATGCATTTGGCTCATTTCAGTGTGTATATCATCTCTTTTTACCTTTTCCTGCATACATTACACATGCCCTTCTTGCAAATAACTTTCTATTGTGTATTGGATCTCTAATTTACTTTGTGTCATGCTTACCTACTGGATTTTCAGTGGTTAGCTATAAAGGTATATATAATCTTAGATATATCATATGTAGTATATAATATTTTAAGCATACATACATAGACGCATGTGCACTTCAGTTCTGCTAAAATACATTTAAAGTATTTCAGTAGGTGTTAAGAAATGTGTAACAATAACTGTTGAAAAGAATTTAAGTGTTCACTGTAAAACTGAAGTGAGTGAATGGAAAAAAGTGGAAATCTGTTCTAAAGGAAACCTGAGCTTTATAGGAGATCAGTTTTTACTTCTCCTCTTCCTAAATAGTTATCCTTTTGTCTAAGGTTAACAATACATGTTTAAACATCGAATTAGCCTGTTCAGCATTACTGATGAGTGGTAGTATAGACAGAGACTCCAGTTAGCTGGGGAATAAAATGAATGGCACCTGTATAACATCACACATTATCCTGGCACTGTGGAAAGAGGTAATGACTGTCCCACTGCATAACCCCAGGACCTAAAGGGTCCATATCCACCCACAGTCCCAGACTTGGCTTCTTTTCACAGCAGTGCTGGCCTCCTCGTCACTCTGGCTGAAGAGTCAGTGTTGACATCTGCCTCGCTCTTCCCCTCCCTCAGCATCCCACCCCCAGCTGTCCAGCATCCAGGTGGTTTCAAGTCATATCCACTCTCAATGCTTTTATGATAGGTTAAGCTCTCCATACTGCTTGCCTGGAGGTTATAACAGTCTCCAACATGGATTTCCTGCCTTCACCCTTTCTGTTGTAGAGTCCAACACTTTACCTAGCAATCTCTCAAGAAAGATGATGTTACATGGCTAGTACACTCCCATGTGCAATCCCTAGATCACTTTTTCTTTCACACATGTAGGCATATTAGAATGTAAGCAAGAGTGTATTTTAGAAATAATAATGGAGCTGCTGTAATTTATAAAACATAAGCTTCAGTGCTTCTATTACTAGTAATTATTTTATATATATTTCACAACTAATTACCATAAAACACCATGGTAGAGAAGTGCCTATATAGACTTTCCTCAACTTAAACAACACATTGCATATCATATTTGACCAGCAAACCAGGGTCTCTCCTTCCTACCAAGTAAAATCTAAAAGTTTTGCCATTCAGGTCATACTTCCCGTTATTTCACTTTAAGTATACTTGAGCCAAATAGAACTTTGCACCATTCTTTGAACATAACCTACACTTTCCTGCTCTCATGCCTGTAATATCCTTCCCTCAACTGTACTTTTTGAAGTTCTGTATATTTCTGAAGACTCAACATAAAGGCTAGTGCTTCCAAAAAAATAATTCCTGGTGCGACTGGCAAAAGAAGAATCTTTTCATCATTTGAATTTTCTCCGTATCTGATTTTTACTCCGTAACACTTAGCCATCCTACATCGTATTATAGTCATTTGTATGCATAACTTTAAGGTGGAGTAAGTGTCTTGGTATTTCTTCACCATCTAGCAGTGTTTTGTAAATTGCAGATCCAATATACAGTAGAAGTGTTTCTTGAATGAATGAATGTTGGATTTTGTGCTTTCATTCCAGATTAATGATGGCCAGTAGAAACCAATAGAGGGCTGTTGCAGGCACAGAGTGCTGTACACTAAAACCTGTTGGTGGTAAACTACCTCTAGGAGTGTTCTGAACACTTACTTGGTACTTAGGAAATATTTGTTAATTCATTTCCCTTTTACTACAAAATTATTTAGAGAAGAATTTTTGAGAACAATGAGGATGAAGGTGACTTTTATGAAATTAGTCAGTAGTTGTACTAAGCAAAAGATTAGAAAAGCTCTCTCAACTAATTGTACTTAAGTAATATAGCCAAGTATAATACCTTAATGATTTGAAAGCATTTAGCAATATTTTCTCCCGAGGACATTTCTCATCCTTTTTCTCTCTGTTGCATTCTTCTAAATGGCTTACACAGTACATAGGTAATCTTTCATAAATGTAAACCATTGTTATTGATATTAATGTTTACAGTAAATATTTACTTGGAAAGCCCCAAAGCAAACACACACTGTACAAGGAAAAGGACAAATACTGACAGTTTAAGCCACAGCTATAGAATTTATCAATTGCAACAACCTTTGGAACATCTTACTATTAATAAAAGTTGCCCTATGAAAAATAAACTGTAGAATGCTAGGGATATTCTTCAGCTCCCAAGGCTAGATAGATATTTCTCCAAAAGGTACGTTGCCTGTTACCAGCAGAATTTAAAGGTTAGTTCAAATACAAAATCTACTGCTGTGCCTTTTTAAGTAGATAATATTGAAAATTACTTAACCAATTTTATTACTAGGATTTATAAAGGAAGAATGTACAGTGTAAATCTTTTAAAATATCATTAATTAATTGTGACCTAATACAGTTTACTAAATGTATAAAAACATAGTATAAGATTACCTCATTCTCATGTACTTTATTTTGAATAGTAGTGTTTTTTTCCAGTTTTATGTCTTCCGCAATGTACTATCTTGTTTCTGAACTTTCTTTTGCGTAAAGGTACGAATGTCTATTCTTATCTCAATGTTGTCTCTTAATTTATCTATAATGCTTTCAATAATATTTCATTAAAAGCACAAAAGCATTTAAGTCTTCATGCAGATGATTTAAAAATAGCTACAAGTTTATAATGATCTGTTTCTATATATATTTATCTAATAAATGATAAAATGTGAAATTTAGAAATATTATTTGATGGTTTTTTATTTGATTACTTTTTATCAAACCAACTTTATTTTTGTTTACTGTCATTAGAGATTAGCAGTAGATTACATTTTATAATATAGAGATTCAATGAGCTCAGTGATTCAGAGACAGCATGTGGCAAATTGTCAAAATCTTTGCATCTACCTTGATGTGACAATTCATCTTTGACTAGGAATGTAAAATATAAATGTTAATCCAGTAGTGAAAAGCTGACTTAAAACTGATTTCTTGACTTGCTCGTCTGTGTCAGACCTGAATTTGAACTGTCATTAAAATACTGATTTTCCTTCCTTAGTGTTTCTAACAAATGATATAAAATAGAAATAATATACTAACAGTATTGCTGTGTGTGTAATATGCTAACATTATTGCTACATGTTCCTACAGATGAAAATGATAATGTTGAGATAAATACTAACGAGGAGATTCCTGTCTTATAAATTAATTTTATTTTACTAACCCAAAAAAAGCGAAAAGGACAAATCGTTGCCTGTTACCAAAAAAGCATCTTACTATTAATAAAAGTTGCCCTATGAAAAATAAACTGTAGAATGCTAGGGATATTCTTCAGCTCCCAAGGCTAGATAGATATTTCTCCAAAAGGTACGTTGCCTGTTACCAGCAGAATTTAAAGGTTAGTTCAAATACAAAATCTACTGCTGTGCCTTTTTAAGTAGATAATATTGAAAATTACTTAACCAATTTTATTACTAGGATTTATAAAGGAAGAATGTACAGTGTAAATCTTTTAAAATATCATTAATTAATTGTGACCTAATACAGTTTACTAAATGTATAAAAACATAGTATAAGATTACCTCATTCTCATGTACTTTATTTTGAATAGTAGTGTTTTTTTCCAGTTTTATGTCTTCCGCAATGTACTATCTTGTTTCTGAACTTTCTTTTGCGTAAAGGTACGAATGTCTATTCTTATCTCAATGTTGTCTCTTAATTTATCTATAATGCTTTCAATAATATTTCATTAAAAGCACAAAAGCATTTAAGTCTTCATGCAGATGATTTAAAAATAGCTACAAGTTTATAATGATCTGTTTCTATATATATTTATCTAATAAATGATAAAATGTGAAATTTAGAAATATTATTTGATGGTTTTTTATTTGATTACTTTTTATCAAACCAACTTTATTTTTGTTTACTGTCATTAGAGATTAGCAGTAGATTACATTTTATAATATAGAGATTCAATGAGCTCAGTGATTCAGAGACAGCATGTGGCAAATTGTCAAAATCTTTGCATCTACCTTGATGTGACAATTCATCTTTGACTAGGAATGTAAAATATAAATGTTAATCCAGTAGTGAAAAGCTGACTTAAAACTGATTTCTTGACTTGCTCGTCTGTGTCAGACCTGAATTTGAACTGTCATTAAAATACTGATTTTTCCTTCCTTAGTGTTTCTAACAAATGATATAAAATAGAAATAATATACTAACAGTATTGCTGTGTGTGTAATATGCTAACATTATTGCTACATGTTCCTACAGATGAAAATGATAATGTTGAGATAAATACTAACGAGGAGATTCCTGAAGGCTTTATTGTAGGAGGTGGAGATGAACTTACTAACTTAGAAAGTGACCTTGATACTCCCGGTAATTTCAGATTATAAACACTTTGTGTCCTGCTGCATGACAAACTCTACTGTTACTTTTGTATTATTATCTCACCACAATGACAGCAAATTCTTTTATTACATCTTACGCCCTCACAAATCATTTAGATAAATCCACTTCCCATCAGTTTTATGTTACTACTTTGTTTTAGGCTTAATGTTAAAATTAGCAATAAAATTGAAATAGCATATTTTAGTTTTTATCTTATTACTAAGATTCACTTTTGTATTTTATGAGATAAAGACATTCTAGGATTGGTGACCTTCTCAGTCTAAATATTTTGTTGATATGTTCTACGATACCTATAGATGTAGTGCCTCAAATGTAATCTTAAACCATGGATCAGATATTCTGATTTGGTTTGAAATTGGTAGTCTTAGTGGGAATATTTTATAAATTTTGTGCTTACCTTAAATATTTAAATATTACTACTCATAAATTATTTTATACATATTTAATAATTATTATAGTAAAACTCTTAGAAAACTGCTTATATAAATTACTGTTAAATTAATCTCATACTGTATGTCAATAAATATTATACCAATAGTAACATTTGCAATAGAACTTCTGAGTTCTTGTATAGAATGTAAGGATACTTGCTTATGGTTTAATAGATTAGTGTTCCATGTGCATTACCTTTATAAGTCAGCGGCAGGTAGCTTTGCATACGTGAGGAGTTTCATTAATGCTTATTAAATTGAATTCTTAGAGCAATAAAATGTCTTTGGCAATTAAAGGTAAGAAAGTGAAATCCCTAATATCTTTTCCTGTGAAAAACTGCAGGGAGGGAGAGCCTGTATTCTTCCCAGCCCTGGCTGGCATATCCCTGCAATGCTAACCTGCTTTGTTTCTTCCCTGTTTGAAGTCATAGTGTTATTTCTACAAGAAGCAATCAACCAGGATCTTCCTAACTATAGAGAGAACCTCGCAAAAAGAAATCTGTCTTTTGTCAGTAGTTCCTTCATGAGTTAGTATTAAATAACACTTTACCAGATATAGGTCAACATGTTTATAATTGTTCAAGTCCAGGAGAATGCTGATATTTAAGGAAATATTTTAAAAATTTAACCCAAAATTAGGACTGCCTTTTGCATCTTTCTATTTAAAATACCTTAGAAGTTGGGTAAGTTTGATTTTTCTTTTTGAAAAAGATTTTTGTTGTTGCTTACTCATCCTCTCACCACGGCCACCATCAAAGTCTTTAGCAAAAATCAGTATTATTTCTTTACCACTGAGGGCACCCAGAAATACAGAATTAAAGCCTTAACCTTTGGTTCATGGAAGTATAAAATCAGTGACAGTCAGCGGTACAGATTTCCTGATTTAACAGTAGA
Organism: Tragulus kanchil; assembly: GCA_022376925.1. NCBI lineage: Eukaryota > Metazoa > Chordata > Mammalia > Artiodactyla > Tragulidae > Tragulus > Tragulus kanchil. The sequence continues at coordinate 113,108,086 of JAIOJX010000029.1, read as the reverse complement.
CTGTGGAGACAGGAGAAATTAGCCCTTTCTTGGATAAGGTAAGGAGAATTTTTTAGTTTTAGTAATAGCAACTTTGTGGGATTATTTTAATGCATATAAAGGGTGACTAATATTAGGCCTAAAAGGTTTGACTCTTGTCCTTTTTAAAAACACTCTTCCTACTTTTTCATATACCAAAAAAGAAAACATTTCTCAGTCTTCCTGGTTTTTTGGAGTTACCTAAGACATTGTTTACAGTTCTCAAGCACGCCAAGTGTTGGCATGTACATAGGACAGACTTTCAAATTCAGACTATGCTTTATTTCATTGCAACAAGAAATAGGAATGCCTACTGGAATCTGAAAACACGTAGCATACATTATGATTTGTATCCTTGCATTATTTTCCCCAAAATTCTTTTTCTCACATGTATATAAAAGTCATAATGTTTTAATAATAAGTTGTTTAATCTTTATCTTGATTTGACCATAGTTCATCTGATATTGTTTTAAAAAGAAGCCTGGCAATATAAACTGACCAATTTGCATGAAAGTAATGATAATAGCATTTATTAAGAGTCTTATAATTAGAAAACTTATTAATCTTTGTGCAAAGTATCATTCACCAAATGGCTGGCATATCCCTGCAATGCTAACCTGCTTTGTTTCTTCCCTGTTTGAAGTCATAGTGTTATTTCTACAAGAAGCAATCAACCAGGATCTTCCTAACTATAGAGAGAACCTCGCAAAAAGAAATCTGTCTTTTGTCAGTAGTTCCTTCATGAGTTAGTATTAAATAACACTTTACCAGATATAGGTCAACATGTTTATAATTGTTCAAGTCCAGGAGAATGCTGATATTTAAGGAAATATTTTAAAATTTAACCCAAAATTAGGACTGCCTTTTGCATCTTTCTATTTAAAATACCTTAGAAGTTGGGTAAGTTTGATTTTTCTTTTTGAAAAAGATTTTTGTTGTTGCTTACTCATCCTCTCACCACGGCCACCATCAAAGTCTTTAGCAAAAATCAGTATTATTTCTTTACCACTGAGGGCACCCAGAAATACAGAATTAAAGCCTTAACCTTTGGTTCATGGAAGTATAAAATCAGTGACAGTCAGCGGTACAGATTTCCTGATTTAACAGTAGACTGTGGAGACAGGAGAAATTAGCCCTTTCTTGGATAAGGTAAGGAGAATTTTTTAGTTTTAGTAATAGCAACTTTGTGGGATTATTTTAATGCATATAAAGGGTGACTAATATTAGGCCTAAAAGGTTTGACTCTTGTCCTTTTTAAAAACACTCTTCCTACTTTTTCATATACCAAAAAAGAAAACATTTCTCAGTCTTCCTGGTTTTTTGGAGTTACCTAAGACATTGTTTACAGTTCTCAAGCACGCCAAGTGTTGGCATGTACATAGGACAGACTTTCAAATTCAGACTATGCTTTATTTCATTGCAACAAGAAATAGGAATGCCTACTGGAATCTGAAAACACGTAGCATACATTATGATTTGTATCCTTGCATTATTTTCCCCAAAATTCTTTTTCTCACATGTATATAAAAGTCATAATGTTTTAATAATAAGTTGTTTAATCTTTATCTTGATTTGACCATAGTTCATCTGATATTGTTTTAAAAAGAAGCCTGGCAATATAAACTGACCAATTTGCATGAAAGTAATGATAATAGCATTTATTAAGAGTCTTATAATTAGAAAACTTATTAATCTTTGTGCAAAGTATCATTCACCAAATGGTTGGCGTGACGTTTATAATCATTTTATTAAAGAGTTGCTTTGAGTGAATTTTTTAAATAGAATTATTTCTTTCCATTTGCTTCTGAACTATTTTATTAAATAAAGACTAATTTACTTGCTAAAAATAATTTGAAATTGTATATTATTTAAAGTTATAGCCATTTTTTATTATAAATTTCTATCCATATTTCATACATTGCAAAATATGATAATCTTTATTTTATTTCTGTCCTCTAATTAGAAGGTGTTTGTAAACATACCCCCTGTTTCTATGCTGGGTATATATGTACACACATAAACATTAGATTCTAATAGTGTATACATAGCATACTTGAAGAATTGAAACTATGAAATAATATAATTTAGAATCAAATGCATTACCTCTTAAATACTCACTTTGTAATACCTTATATAGTATATACAGTTGCAAATATAAATATATGCATTAAATATGAGCTGAGGTTTTAAGGTAAGCACAGCTGCTATTAACTATAGAATAACTAGTCATTAGGCATGTTGACTATATTTTTTAAGGGGACTGATTTTGGGGAAAGTACATGTATATGTATATATATCCTATGTATGCACACATACACAAAGAACATATGCTATGAGACTAGATTTTATTTATTCCTACCACAAAAAAGAAATGATAATTTTGTGACGTGTCAACTAATGCTATGTCACTAATCATATTATAATATATGCATGTGTCAAATCAATACATTGTGCACCTTAAACTTACACAATGGTATATACCAATTATGTCTCAATTTTTAAAAATGAAATATAGTCAGTATCCCTAAAGACTACTTAATTATTACTATAGTTATAGTATAACAATTATAGCATGTAATGTGGTTTATAATAGATATATAGGTACATAAAGAATTCTGCATATGTCTGATCTTATGCTATTTTACAACTCTAATGCCCTTCTCTTTTTAAACCAAGTTTGGGCCTGGCAATATAAACTGACCAATTTGCATGAAAGTAATGATAATAGCATTTATTAAGAGTCTTATAATTAGAAAACTTATTAATCTTTGTGCAAAGTATCATTCACCAAATGGTTGGCGTGACGTTTATAATCATTTTATTAAAGAGTTGCTTTGAGTGAATTTTTTAAATAGAATTATTTCTTTCCATTTGCTTCTGAACTATTTTATTAAATAAAGACTAATTTACTTGCTAAAAATAATTTGAAATTGTATATTATTTAAAGTTATAGCCATTTTTTATTATAAATTTCTATCCATATTTCATACATTGCAAAATATGATAATCTTTATTTTATTTCTGTCCTCTAATTAGAAGGTGTTTGTAAACATACCCCCTGTTTCTATGCTGGGTATATATGTACACACATAAACATTAGATTCTAATAGTGTATACATAGCATACTTGAAGAATTGAAACTATGAAATAATATAATTTAGAATCAAATGCATTACCTCTTAAATACTCACTTTGTAATACCTTATATAGTATATACAGTTGCAAATATAAATATATGCATTAAATATGAGCTGAGGTTTTAAGGTAAGCACAGCTGCTATTAACTATAGAATAACTAGTCATTAGGCATGTTGACTATATTTTTTAAGGGGACTGATTTTGGGGAAAGTACATGTATATGTATATATATCCTATGTATGCACACATACACAAAGAACATATGCTATGAGACTAGATTTTATTTATTCCTACCACAAAAAAGAAATGATAATTTTGTGACGTGTCAACTAATGCTATGTCACTAATCATATTATAATATATGCATGTGTCAAATCAATACATTGTGCACCTTAAACTTACACAATGGTATATACCAATTATGTCTCAATTTTTAAAAATGAAATATAGTCAGTATCCCTAAAGACTACTTAATTATTACTATAGTTATAGTATAACAATTATAGCATGTAATGTGGTTTATAATAGATATATAGGTACATAAAGAATTCTGCATATGTCTGATCTTATGCTATTTTACAACTCTAATGCCCTTCTCTTTTTTAAAATATAGTAATATTTTTATGATGTCCTTTAAATTGATAGCTACATGTCTAAATACAGCTCACACAGTTATTCATAGTATTTGCATATTTAACAGAACAAGACACTAAGTTGCCTGACTTGAAGCTGAAGAAACTGCTAGACACTCAGCCACAGGTGGCAAATTCACTTCCCGGCACTGCTCAGAAAGCTATTAATGAAAGTTCAGAGCAAGACATTAAGGTAAATCTTGCTTGTTTAAAATATTTGACTTGGTATGTGTGTGTTCTAATTTCCACTGGTACTTTATAATCCTAAAGTCAGTTTCTTACCAATTTCTTCACATTAAGATTAAGATGTAAGAATTTTTTATTACATAGCCCATAAATTGAGGACATGCATGATCTTTCAGTCATATCTAACTCTTATCAGTATGTATATACTGGTTTTCAGAGAAACTACTAGTTTAAGTTGATATGTCAGTAAAAGTAAAAACTATTCCCGACTTCTGTATGCATCTGTTTTTTGCTAATGAGAATACTGTTAAGAGAATTCTCACATATTCTGTCATCTGAAGCCACTGACCTGTTAAGATGAATTAATTAATACCTGAAGATGGTATGTGATTATTTGAATATAAATTTTGAAGATACTTGCATGTGCTTTGTGCCAGTATAAATCTTACCTTGTGTAAGATTTTAGCCACAATGACACATTATAAGATGATGATAATGATATGATTTTGTAGTATTTATATTATTCCCACTCAAGCCATCCCCCCTTTTTCTTGCACTGTATCATTAATATTTCTCTAGCTTTAAGGCACTTGTAGTCTTGTATAACTTTTCACCCACCTGCGGACTAGGAGGACTGCCCTGCTGACTGAAAGGATTTCCTTTCCCTGACAGGGAGATGCTTTGAAGTCCCAAAACAATGACTTTCATTGCTTTTCCCTTCTACTGTCGGTTTCTATAAATTGGTGATGAAAGTGTGTGGCAGCACCAGAGGACTTTGGTCTCTATCTTTGAACAAAAGGAAGCCTGGATCAGGTCTGATTTCAAGTTTTGCTTTTTCTTCCCTTGGAACTAATTAGTGGGTTTAGAGGAATACAGTAAGTATTCATAGTATTTGCATATTTAACAGAACAAGACACTAAGTTGCCTGACTTGAAGCTGAAGAAACTGCTAGACACTCAGCCACAGGTGGCAAATTCACTTCCCGGCACTGCTCAGAAAGCTATTAATGAAAGTTCAGAGCAAGACATTAAGGTAAATCTTGCTTGTTTAAAATATTTGACTTGGTATGTGTGTGTTCTAATTTCCACTGGTACTTTATAATCCTAAAGTCAGTTTCTTACCAATTTCTTCACATTAAGATTAAGATGTAAGAATTTTTTATTACATAGCCCATAAATTGAGGACATGCATGATCTTTCAGTCATATCTAACTCTTATCAGTATGTATATACTGGTTTTCAGAGAAACTACTAGTTTAAGTTGATATGTCAGTAAAAGTAAAAACTATTCCCGACTTCTGTATGCATCTGTTTTTTGCTAATGAGAATACTGTTAAGAGAATTCTCACATATTCTGTCATCTGAAGCCACTGACCTGTTAAGATGAATTAATTAATACCTGAAGATGGTATGTGATTATTTGAATATAAATTTTGAAGATACTTGCATGTGCTTTGTGCCAGTATAAATCTTACCTTGTGTAAGATTTTAGCCACAATGACACATTATAAGATGATGATAATGATATGATTTTGTAGTATTTATATTATTCCCACTCAAGCCATCCCCCCTTTTTCTTGCACTGTATCATTAATATTTCTCTAGCTTTAAGGCACTTGTAGTCTTGTATAACTTTTCACCCACCTGCGGACTAGGAGGACTGCCCTGCTGACTGAAAGGATTTCCTTTCCCTGACAGGGAGATGCTTTGAAGTCCCAAAACAATGACTTTCATTGCTTTTCCCTTCTACTGTCGGTTTCTATAAATTGGTGATGAAAGTGTGTGGCAGCACCAGAGGACTTTTGGTCTCTATCTTTGAACAAAAGGAAGCCTGGATCAGGTCTGATTTTTTGCGTTCAATTTAGCTTTCTGCACTGGATTTAATGCAGAATGAAGCTGGCCTAAGAATAATACAATGGATTGAAAAGGCTAACTGAATTAGTGGGTTTAGAGGAATACATTTGTAAAGTGGCAGAAGTCCCTAGTCATGAAAAGGTTTCTTAAGATGGGATTTGCTGGCTAATCGCACTGATATTTTAGCATGTTGCCAGGCCTCAAAAAATTTAGCCGTGTTTGTTTATTTTGGTAAAGACTTGAGTTTTACACTGTTGGGCAGTTATTATGATACAACAGTAGAACACACACTTTTCTTAAACAAATAAGAGCCATAATTGTTTCTATCCTAGCTACATAGCTAGTGTATTATAAGCAGGATACTAATAATAGATATATAACTTAAACAAAACAGAAATATTTTCATTCATAAGATTTAATTACCTAAATAGATACAGTTGGTTTTGCTTTCTAAAAAGCTCTTAACTGTAGTTATTTTCAAACTTATTCCAACAAAAGGTGTGCTTCAAACAGCTTGTCTTTGTATGGATCTTTTCAGTTAAGATTTTTAAAATGATGCTTGTAAAGAACATATAGAGTCCATCTGTTCCTTGAAGCTTTCAGCATTGATTTGGGGGTTTATTTTTTTAATAAAATGCAGTTTACACGTTTATAAATGAGGCATTCTGTGTTTGTGGAAAAGGATAAACTGTTACCTTCCCTTGAGGATTCTGTATCCCAGGCCTCCTTGAGGCTAGAGAATAGGCCATTGGAGGACTCCCTCATTACTGATTGTCTCAATGCAGAGGAAGGGCAAAGTCTTGGTAGCTTTTGATAACCAGTTTCAGCATTCAGCAGGCTTAGCTATTAGTCATGCATCTTAGCCTTTTCCTATTTACTTTCAAAACACTTAATAAAAATAATAAAAGATTAGGTATAAAATGAAATATTTGTTTGGTACACAGCACCTCGGTATCTGCAGTTTCCACACACTGCAGTGGTTCAGTCTTCTGGGATATTTCTTGTTGATAGAACCATTTGAATTTGTTACCAGTATTAACATAGGAAGCTCTGGAAAAGATAATTGTAGTTTCCTTAGCTGTAAAGGGCTTACTTACAAATCTGGCTTTGGAAAGTTATAGCTGATGAAATGCAGTTCAGTAGGGTAGTATTATAATCCTACCTTTTAGCCTTCATCCAGCATTAGTGGTTTATCTCAATGGGCATAAAATTAGAAACAAGTTCTTCTTGTCATACAAGTCTGTGGGACTGTACAAGCCAATGGGGCAGAATAGTGGGGCGGCAGGGTAGGTGTGGATAGAGAGAGGCAACATGGCATTTACATGATCCATATCATCAGGAGAAGACAGGGGGTTTCACAGTATCCAGTGACTCAAAGTTATCAAGCATGTTTCTCCATATAAACCATGCCTCCCAAAGGTTTTGGTTACGGGTAACAGATCTTGCAGTTGAGCTATTTAGAACTCTTTACAATCCTTTTTTCTTTCAAAGTGTTTCTAAATTGACATTATCTTAAATCAGAAAAGTTGTTTTACTAATATGTGATTTCACATCTATAAGATCAGAACTTTCTTACTACATTTGTTTTACTTTTAGAATGGCACAGAGGATCTCAGGACTGAGCGATTTCAAAAAGCAACAGAACGGTTTAGAAATCCTGTTGTATTTAGCAAGGATTCTACAGTCAGAAAGACTCAACTTCAATCTTTCAGTCAATATGTTGAGAATAGACCAGGTAGGAACACTTTTTCAAATGTTTTCCCATCTTATGATTTAACAATATTTAGCTATATGTGTGTGTGTATATAAGCTGATAATGTAAATCCACATTTCAGTACACAAATATCAAGCTTTATAATAATTTTACATGTCTTTCCCTTTTTTTAAGAGATTAAAAGGCAGAGATCAATACAGGAAGATACAAAGAAAGGAAATGAGGAGAAGGCGGCGATAACTGAAACTCAGAGGAAGCCATCAGAAGATGAAGTGCTTAATGTATATTAATTTTTTGTGTGGTTTCATGATTGCTGATAATTCCAAACTGTATGTGGAAATAGTGCCTTTATTTGTTAAAATGAGATGTTAGGTTTTTTAAGATGTCTATCTCCAGATGCAGAGTGAGAGGTGCACTGTTGTAAGCCAGTATTAACATAGGAAGCTCTGGAAAAGATAATTGTAGTTTCCTTAGCTGTAAAGGGCTTACTTACAAATCTGGCTTTGGAAAGTTATAGCTGATGAAATGCAGTTCAGTAGGGTAGTATTATAATCCTACCTTTTAGCCTTCATCCAGCATTAGTGGTTTATCTCAATGGGCATAAAATTAGAAACAAGTTCTTCTTGTCATACAAGTCTGTGGGACTGTACAAGCCAATGGGGCAGAATAGTGGGGCGGCAGGGTAGGTGTGGATAGAGAGAGGCAACATGGCATTTACATGATCCATATCATCAGGAGAAGACAGGGGGTTTCACAGTATCCAGTGACTCAAAGTTATCAAGCATGTTTCTCCATATAAACCATGCCTCCCAAAGGTTTTGGTTACGGGTAACAGATCTTGCAGTTGAGCTATTTAGAACTCTTTACAATCCTTTTTTCTTTCAAAGTGTTTCTAAATTGACATTATCTTAAATCAGAAAAGTTGTTTTACTAATATGTGATTTCACATCTATAAGATCAGAACTTTCTTACTACATTTGTTTTACTTTTAGAATGGCACAGAGGATCTCAGGACTGAGCGATTTCAAAAAGCAACAGAACGGTTTAGAAATCCTGTTGTATTTAGCAAGGATTCTACAGTCAGAAAGACTCAACTTCAATCTTTCAGTCAATATGTTGAGAATAGACCAGGTAGGAACACTTTTTCAAATGTTTTCCCATCTTATGATTTAACAATATTTAGCTATATGTGTGTGTGTATATAAGCTGATAATGTAAATCCACATTTCAGTACACAAATATCAAGCTTTATAATAATTTTACATGTCTTTCCCTTTTTTTAAGAGATTAAAAGGCAGAGATCAATACAGGAAGATACAAAGAAAGGAAATGAGGAGAAGGCGGCGATAACTGAAACTCAGAGGAAGCCATCAGAAGATGAAGTGCTTAATGTATATTAATTTTTTGTGTGGTTTCATGATTGCTGATAATTCCAAACTGTATGTGGAAATAGTGCCTTTATTTGTTAAAATGAGATGTTAGGTTTTTTAAGATGTCAATCTCCAGTGCATTCAAAGCAGAGTGAGAGGGGTGCACTGTTGAATTAGTCTGCAATGTGGTGATAATTGTCAGATAAAAAAAAATGAATTTTTCAGAGTTCCCCAGCCCCAGCTTCCTTGAGACATTTCCATCAGGGCACTTCCCATAAAGAGATTCCAGTATTGATCTACCGGGAGGATTTTAATTATTACAATAGCAGATACCGCAGAGCTGCAGTTAGAGAGAAAAGTCACATGAGACCTGCTAGAATTTCTCAGCCAACCCATTTTGTTGGCTTGGGTTAATGGGTGTTCAACCTTTCCATTATCCAGATCAGCCGTGAATTACTAGCTGAATGATGTTTGCATTAATATAATATATATGGTAATTTCTTCACTTAATTAACGGGGAGGTTCAGCTCAGTAGGGGTATGGGCTGATCATGTGTAAAATTGATTTGTGAGGGAAATATTTGATAGACCGCAGGGAGAAAGCTGCTTTTGATGGACAGCTGCGGGACAGAAGCAGGAAGAACAAGTTCTAAGTTGAATTTTTGTCTGGAAGCATTGCTCTCTTTAATGGTGCTACTTTTAAAAAACATATTATCTCTAGTTTGTATAAATATTTTCATTGTTTTTACTATTAGAATTATTTTTGTTGGATTTTACAACAAATGTACAAATGTACTCAGTTACAAATTATATTTTAGGACTCTAAAAACTTCTCATTTTTAAGTTCTCATTCTAAGGTTATTGTACTGATGGAATGTCTTAATACATAGGAGAGCTACCTGGTGTATCCTGATGAAATATTTAGTATGATGTATAAGTTACAGAATATTTGAGTATACTGTATACTCATACTAAATAAATCTGACTATAAACTTTGTTACTATTTTTAACTGAACCAGTCAGTAGAAACAGATTTATGTGCTGCTTATCACTTCTGCTTTCTTAGGTCTTTGTTACTCTTACTGTGTTTCTCCCTCTGGTTGGAAATGAGAAAAGTCCTTTTTGAAAATGCTCTGCTGTCTGGCAGATAGATACAAAAAACATCCACCTGATTACATTGATTGCTGAAACCTGTATGTGGAAATAGTGCCTTTATTTGTTAAAATGAGATGTTAGGTTTTTTAAGATGTCAATCTCCAGTGCATTCAAAGCAGAGTGAGAGGGGTGCACTGTTGAATTAGTCTGCAATGTGGTGATAATTGTCAGATAAAAAAAAATGAATTTTTCAGAGTTCCCCAGCCCCAGCTTCCTTGAGACATTTCCATCAGGGCACTTCCCATAAAGAGATTCCAGTATTGATCTACCGGGAGGATTTTAATTATTACAATAGCAGATACCGCAGAGCTGCAGTTAGAGAGAAAAGTCACATGAGACCTGCTAGAATTTCTCAGCCAACCCATTTTGTTGGCTTGGGTTAATGGGTGTTCAACCTTTCCATTATCCAGATCAGCCGTGAATTACTAGCTGAATGATGTTTGCATTAATATAATATATATGGTAATTTCTTCACTTAATTAACGGGGAGGTTCAGCTCAGTAGGGGTATGGGCTGATCATGTGTAAAATTGATTTGTGAGGGAAATATTTGATAGACCGCAGGGAGAAAGCTGCTTTTGATGGACAGCTGCGGGACAGAAGCAGGAAGAACAAGTTCTAAGTTGAATTTTTGTCTGGAAGCATTGCTCTCTTTAATGGTGCTACTTTTAAAAAACATATTATCTCTAGTTTGTATAAATATTTTCATTGTTTTTACTATTAGAATTATTTTTGTTGGATTTTACAACAAATGTACAAATGTACTCAGTTACAAATTATATTTTAGGACTCTAAAAACTTCTCATTTTTAAGTTCTCATTCTAAGGTTATTGTACTGATGGAATGTCTTAATACATAGGAGAGCTACCTGGTGTATCCTGATGAAATATTTAGTATGATGTATAAGTTACAGAATATTTGAGTATACTGTATACTCATACTAAATAAATCTGACTATAAACTTTGTTACTATTTTTAACTGAACCAGTCAGTAGAAACAGATTTATGTGCTGCTTATCACTTCTGCTTTCTTAGGTCTTTGTTACTCTTACTGTGTTTCTCCCTCTGGTTGGAAATGAGAAAAGTCCTTTTTGAAAATGCTCTGCTGTCTGGCAGATAGATACAAAAAACATCCACCTGATTTTAAAAGTTACCATTAGCGTTTATTCTGTTCTTATAGTTTTCATCTTATTTCTTATTGAGGTGGGAGAATATCTACTTTGTATGAATCTTTTAAAAAATACAGCGACTGATTTGATCCGTCTCTCTTGAGACAGTATCAGTTTCATGACTTTTTAAAAATATTTCAGCTTTAAATTTGTCAACTATCATAATCAGTTTATAAGCTGGTTTAAACTGAGGTCATATTTACTAGTTCCAAAGATAATTAAGTTATTCATTTGGTTAAACAGGATTGTTGATTATGCGAATTCTAAAATATCCGCATAATAACATAATTCTTGATTTTGTTTCTTGTTTAAGGAGTAAAGAAAGATAATTCCTCATGGCTTCTTAGAGATTAATAAGCTCCTAGGTAGGAAGGGATTTGACAGAGAAAGCTTGCTCACGTTTATTTCTCTGAATAAGTGTTGTAAG
>JAIOJX010000029.1:113083926-113093926 GCA_022376925.1 Tragulus kanchil | reverse complement strand
CTGATACCGTGTGAGCCAGCACTATTGAACAGTGTGCTCATCCATGCAGAGTTGGAATACACATCTGTGCCTCATTGATATGCCACTGCTTAAAAAAAAAGTAAGATCTTCACTGTTCTACTGATTCATTGGGAAAAAAAAAAGATTTGGCCAGCTAAAGCCATGTACTGCATGAAACAGAGCACTATGCATAAGGGACGGCTCCATGGACTAGATCACTGAAATTTGAGAATACTATCTGGTTACTGATGCTCCACAATTTTTTTTTCCAAGAGAGCAGGTTTTTAAAAGTCTGTAATACTTTGTGTCACAGTTGCATTTGAAAGGATTAAAGTATATAGGAAGGTTTGTAAAAATGATTTAGAGCAGCAAGTTAGCTCCTAACCAGAAGGGAGATTGGCATTTAATGCTGATTGCCAATAGTGATTGAATGGACCTAAGTGTACAGTAAGCTACTGGGGATAAAAAAAAAAAACAAAACTGTATTTTAAAGAAATGCATAGGCATATATTTCTTAAAAGTGCTTCTTCTACAAAAAGGGTAAAAATGGGAAATGAATTTAAATCATTCATACCAAACTAAAAGTAAATTATGTTAACTGAAAAATGTCTAAGTGGAAAATCTATCCCTTTAATGACTTGCTTTAATTTTTATGTTAAAGTAAATAGTAAATTAGTAGTGTGGGGTTAGTATTGGAAAGCTTTCTAGAACTTTTTCTTCTTTATTTGCCAAAGATATATTTACAGTTAAAGAATTTCTTCAAAAATAAGTACTTATATGGGACATTTGAAGATTACCTACATAAGTGAAATCAGAACACAGTAGAATATGAAGAGACCTTTGGTTTTTATATGCTCAGATTGGTTTCAAACTGTGTTCTGTGGAGCCTTTGGGCTTCTTCAGAGGCACCTCGGGACTGCCAGGACAATAAGGGAGCAAGCAAATAAGTGTCTGTATTTCTTACCTTACGTTAGAGTATCCCTGAGTTTTTTATTTGAAATAGCGGGCTTCTTGGAAGAGTTTGTTTAAAGAAAAGATTCTGCTGGTTAAAACTGAAAACAAAAAAGCCCCCCTTTTTTTTTTTTACTTTTTGAAAACTAACCTCATTATACAGAGGAGACAGAGGCATAGGAAAAGCTCAGTATCACGTAGATGAGTAAGTGACCCATGTTAGACTAGAATTCAAGTCACCAGAATCCTAATGTACCAGATCTTCCTGCTATGCCAAGTTACCTAGAACATGTTGATCATGGACGTAAACATAGATGCTCATTTTTTAAAATAAGCTTTTGTGTGGTTTCAACAGGTTGCCCACAAACCAATAACCCCAAATGGGATAAACTAGAGTTAAACTGAAATTTGAGAATACTATCTGGTTACTGATGCTCCACAATTTTTTTTTCCAAGAGAGCAGGTTTTTAAAAGTCTGTAATACTTTGTGTCACAGTTGCATTTGAAAGGATTAAAGTATATAGGAAGGTTTGTAAAAATGATTTAGAGCAGCAAGTTAGCTCCTAACCAGAAGGGAGATTGGCATTTAATGCTGATTGCCAATAGTGATTGAATGGACCTAAGTGTACAGTAAGCTACTGGGGATAAAAAAAAAAAACAAAACTGTATTTTAAAGAAATGCATAGGCATATATTTCTTAAAAGTGCTTCTTCTACAAAAAGGGTAAAAATGGGAAATGAATTTAAATCATTCATACCAAACTAAAAGTAAATTATGTTAACTGAAAAATGTCTAAGTGGAAAATCTATCCCTTTAATGACTTGCTTTAATTTTTATGTTAAAGTAAATAGTAAATTAGTAGTGTGGGGTTAGTATTGGAAAGCTTTCTAGAACTTTTTCTTCTTTATTTGCCAAAGATATATTTACAGTTAAAGAATTTCTTCAAAATAAGTACTTATATGGGACATTTGAAGATTACCTACATAAGTGAAATCAGAACACAGTAGAATATGAAGAGACCTTTGGTTTTTATATGCTCAGATTGGTTTCAAACTGTGTTCTGTGGAGCCTTTGGGCTTCTTCAGAGGCACCTCGGGACTGCCAGGACAATAAGGGAGCAAGCAAATAAGTGTCTGTATTTCTTACCTTACGTTAGAGTATCCCTGAGTTTTTTATTTGAAATAGCGGGCTTCTTGGAAGAGTTTGTTTAAAGAAAAGATTCTGCTGGTTAAAACTGAAAACAAAAAAGCCCCCCTTTTTTTTTTTTACTTTTTGAAAACTAACCTCATTATACAGAGGAGACAGAGGCATAGGAAAAGCTCAGTATCACGTAGATGAGTAAGTGACCCATGTTAGACTAGAATTCAAGTCACCAGAATCCTAATGTACCAGATCTTCCTGCTATGCCAAGTTACCTAGAACATGTTGATCATGGACGTAAACATAGATGCTCATTTTTTAAAATAAGCTTTTGTGTGGTTTCAACAGGTTGCCCACAAACCAATAAAAACATATGGTTTCAGGGCTTTCCCAGTGGTCCAGTGGGTAAGGGGTCCACGCCTTACAAGGCAGGGGGCTCCAGTTTAATCCCTGGCCCAGAAGGATCCCACGTGCCACAGAGCGGCTGGACCAGTGTGTCCAGTTACGAGCCAGTGCTCTGGAGCACATGTGCCCAGAGCCGGTGCTCTGCACAGAGAGAGGCCACTGCAATGGAAGGCCCACACAGGCCAAAGAATAAAGATGGATGAAAATTAATAAAAAACCAATAAAAGAGGCCAAAATTTAAAAATATATATATATATATACATATACATATATATATATATACATATATACATATATATATATGTTTTCACATTGCATTTTTCCTTTAGTCTCTGAAGGTTTTTGAAAATATTGTTACCTATATTAAAAATATAAATACTGGTTAGTGTAATCTCTGTAATGTATTTAAAGTAATTTTCTTTAATTTTTTTTTTTGTTTTAATTGTTGGGGAGGGAGGGGGCAGGCCACTTCTGTTGGTCTTTCATTTATCCATTTTCATCCATCTTTTTGTTGTTTGGCCTGTGTGGGCCTCCCATCACAGTGGCCTCTGTTATCGCAGAGCACCGGCTCTGGGTGCATGCGCTCCAGAGCTCCGGCTCGGTAATTGGACACATCGGTCCAGCTGCTCTGTGGCATGTGGGATCTTCCCAGGCCAGGGATCGAACCAGCGCCCTTTACACTGCAAGGCAGTGTCCTTACCCACTGGACCACCAGGGAAGCCCTTTCTTTAAATATTTTTAAGAGACAATTTTTTTTAAACAAATTCTTCTAAGTGAGCCATGTTTCCTCATTGTGTTGGATAAATTAGATGTTACTAGGCTTCCGTGGTGGCTCAGACTGTAAAGAATCTGCCCACAATACAGGAGACCCAGATTCAACCCCCGAAGCGGGAAGATCTCCTTGGAGAAGGGAATGTCTGGCTACCCACTCCAGTATTGCCTAGAGAATTCCATAGACAGAGGAGCCTGGAGGTCTATAGTCTATGGGGCCAGACGTGACTGAGTGACAAACACTTTTTCATAAAGGAGTCTTGTGTAATAAGAGAAAAGGCTAGACATTGTTTCCTTTCCTTCTTTCACACTGGGAGCCTTAATTTATTGAGGGTTCTAGCCCGAGTAGACTCATGTTCTCCTTCCCATCCCACATATTACCAGTGAAGCTTTGTAGAGGCCTCATCCCGACTATGGATCACTTATTATCTGAAACACAACATGGACTACAGACTGACTCTAGAATCTCTTCAGGGCTTTATATTCCATACTATACAAGACAGAGTCTGTTCTAGACCGGATCTGCTAGACTTGTTTCCCCAACTTAACTCCAAGAATCCTCCTAGATTGCATCAGACCTCCTTTAGCTCAAGTAATATCACCAAGATTTGCCTAAAGCCTAGTTAACGTCTAAAGTAAAAGTTAAGGTGTTAGAAAACGAAAGCAAATGTTTTCCCATTTTATTTTGGGGGTTCCAGTACTTCCAGCTTTTCATTTATTACAGAAGTTGGTACCTTTCTCTGATATGTTAAGAGTTTTTATTTACTTTCTGAATCTGAGCCTTAGAATGAAGTGGAGCAAACAGTATCCGTATTCTTTACATGACAAAACCTAGGCTCAGATAGGGAAAAATGGCTCATATAAGATGGGCTAATTACTAATGGCTGAGTTAGAGCTAGAACCCAAGTTTTTAGGCTTTCTAGTTCTTGAGACATGTCTTTTCCTCTTTTTTTTATGACAAAAACATGCCTCATTGGCTATTTCAATTTTTATACACTTGTAGGTACTGATTGTATATAATTTTTAATTGTATTGATTTGAATTCACATATAAAATTAACCATTTTAAGATGTACTGTTCTGTAGCATTTAGTACATTCACAGTGTTGTGCAGTCGCCAGCACTGTTTCCAGAGGTTTTCATCACCCCAAACAGAAACTGTATTATTAATTCGTCATTTCCTCCTCTCATGGTCCCTTGGGAGTCACTTCTCTACTTTCTGTTTCTCTGAATTTGTTTTAGTCTAGATAAGTGAAATTAAACTGTAATTATCCTCTGGTGTCTGACTTCTTTCACTTATTATATTTTCAAGGTTTAACCATATTGTAATGTACCACTACTTTATTCCTTGCTGTGGTTAGGTAATATTCCATTTGTATGCATATGCCACATTTTATATATTCATTCATCCAACTGATGGACATTTGGGTTGTTTCCACCTTCTGGTTACTATGAACATGGTCTCAGAGCATCTCTTTGAATCTGTTTTCAGTTTAGGGGGCTACATACCTAGAAATGGAATTACTGAGTCATACGGTAATTCCCTATTTTTTACTAAGGAACTGTACTCAATTTTAAATGGTTTGTGAAGTTTATTTAGAAGTTGATTTGTGGAACTGAGAATACATTTACCAAAAGAAGCACTGTTATAAGCATCATCCACAGGCCAGACAAACCCACAAAATCCATCAATTTAAAACACAACTAAAATAATAGTAATAGCTATATTAGACCTGAACCCCAGGATCCCAGAGCTTAAGAAGCTCTGGATCGTACGCACCAACCCCTTTACCACTGGAGCTCGTGCATCTAGAGTTGAGGGTGGGTAGTGGCTGACTGGGCCTAGATCTCTGGGCATTTCTCATGGTGTCTTGGGAGAAGACTCAGGTAGTGAGGATTGTAAGAGATGTCCTCAGTCTGTACCACAGCAAGATGAGGCAATACTAAGGATGAGAATGGCCATGACTTGAGAAGGGCTAGAAAGATCCCAATTTTCACTTAATGGGGAGGCATCAGTATCAGAGTCAACTCAGCTGTGGGGATTTATATATGACTAGTTCCTTATGAAACTGAGTAATCCTAAATCAGTGATGCTTTGAATATTTAACAGCAGTAGTATGTGAGAGAAAGAAAGTATATGTGTCTCTGTGTATTTTCTGCCATCCCATCTTAGGATCTATAAAATCCCAGATCTATAAAATCCTCATGTAAATGCTAGAAAAATTTTTCCATTAGCAATCTTTTTAAAAAGGTTTTGTTGTTTTTCTTTTGTTGCAGAGGAGGAATTTTTAAATTTATACTGCTTAAAGCTTATAACAATTACTTCTTTGGGAACAGTAAAACTTATGAGAAATATACATGTGTTCTAAGCTGATGATTTGTACATAGTATAGGACTAATGGCTTCCCAGTTGGCACTAACGCTGAAGAACCCACCTGCCAATGCAGGAAACATAAGAGACATGAGTTCAATCCCTGGATCAGGAAGGTCCCCTGGAAGAGGAAATGTCAACTCACTCCAATATTCTTGCCTGGAAAATCCCATGGGCAGAGGAGCCTGGCAGGCTATAGTCCATAGAGTCACAAAGAGTCAGACACAACTGAAGTAACTTAGCACGGCACATAAGACTAATGAATATGAACCAGTGATATTATCTCTGCAAAAATGGAGTTTATAATGGAAGTCTTGATGAACCCATTTACTGAAGTGCTGCAGACAGTGTTACTCTATTGAATGGTGTTTCTTTTCCATTCCTCATCTGCTTTCATGTGATGGAAATCTAGCTTTCTTACTCTGGAACTGTAGTGTTTTAAACTAGTAAATTTTTTTAAGTAACTATTTTATTTACATATATATATTTTTTAAGGAATTTATTTTATTTTATTATTATTATTTTTTTTTTTTTTTTGGCTGTTCTGGGTTTTTTCACTGCTGCCACAGGCTCTTCTCTAGTTGCAGGTAGTGGGGGCTACTCTCTAGTTGAGGTGAGCAGGCTTCTTGTTGAGGTGACTTCTGTTGCTGTGGAACTCGGGCTCTAGGGCACATGGGCTTCAGTAGGTGTGGCCCACGGGCTCAATAGTTGTGGCTCCAAGGCTCTAGAGCACAGGCTCCATAGTTGTGGCTCACGGGCTTAGTTGCTCCACAGTATATGGGATCTTCCCGGATCAGGGACTGAAGCCGTGTCTCTTGCATTGTCAGGCGAACTCTTCACCACTGAGCTACCAGTGAAGCCCTATTTTGTTTATATTTTGAGTGTAAAAATTAAATATTCTGAGGAGGAAATTGCAATAAAATTGCATCTTCTGGCGTTCTAACCTTTAAGTACTGAATAAAGTGATCATGATTGCCTCCTTAAGTCCCTGGGCCACAGATACTGATTCTGTAGATTTTGCAGACTGCTACAAAAATCTGGCAACTGACCATTTAAAAATATGTAATATATTCAAGGAAAAAAGAATATTCAGGAAAAATAAATAGCATTTCTCTACATTGCTCAAAGTGTTTCTTTCCCTCAACCTTTTGAGGAATCAAATGTAGTAAATATTAAAGCTGCTTTAAAGCAGGGAATGGGCCCACAGAAACATAAAAATGAAAATTTTGCCTTGTTGCTAGGAATCTTTCTCTTTGAGTCTTTGGAATTACCTATATTATCTTTACCTAAAGTTAACAATAATAGCCAGTATTCATTGCATACTTCTTATATGTCTGAATTTATGGAAACTGCTTTACATACATTATCTCCTTGTCTCTCACAATGGCTCTGTGAGGTAGGTTCCATTTAATGAATCTTTTCTCAGAGAAGAAAGTAATTTGTAAGTCCATTTGCCATGACAGTGTTACTCTATTGAATGGTGTTTCTTTTCCATTCCTCATCTGCTTTCATGTGATGGAAATCTAGCTTTCTTACTCTGGAACTGTAGTGTTTTAAACTAGTAAATTTTTTTAAGTAACTATTTTATTTACATATATATATTTTTTAAGGAATTTATTTTATTTTATTATTATTATTTTTTTTTTTTTTTTGGCTGTTCTGGGTTTTTTCACTGCTGCCACAGGCTCTTCTCTAGTTGCAGGTAGTGGGGGCTACTCTCTAGTTGAGGTGAGCAGGCTTCTTGTTGAGGTGACTTCTGTTGCTGTGGAACTCGGGCTCTAGGGCACATGGGCTTCAGTAGGTGTGGCCCACGGGCTCAATAGTTGTGGCTCCAAGGCTCTAGAGCACAGGCTCCATAGTTGTGGCTCACGGGCTTAGTTGCTCCACAGTATATGGGATCTTCCCGGATCAGGGACTGAAGCCGTGTCTCTTGCATTGTCAGGCGAACTCTTCACCACTGAGCTACCAGTGAAGCCCTATTTTGTTTATATTTTGAGTGTAAAAATTAAATATTCTGAGGAGGAAATTGCAATAAAATTGCATCTTCTGGCGTTCTAACCTTTAAGTACTGAATAAAGTGATCATGATTGCCTCCTTAAGTCCCTGGGCCACAGATACTGATTCTGTAGATTTTGCAGACTGCTACAAAAATCTGGCAACTGACCATTTAAAAATATGTAATATATTCAAGGAAAAAAGAATATTCAGGAAAAATAAATAGCATTTCTCTACATTGCTCAAAGTGTTTCTTTCCCTCAACCTTTTGAGGAATCAAATGTAGTAAATATTAAAGCTGCTTTAAAGCAGGGAATGGGCCCACAGAAACATAAAAATGAAAATTTTGCCTTGTTGCTAGGAATCTTTCTCTTTGAGTCTTTGGAATTACCTATATTATCTTTACCTAAAGTTAACAATAATAGCCAGTATTCATTGCATACTTCTTATATGTCTGAATTTATGGAAACTGCTTTACATACATTATCTCCTTGTCTCTCACAATGGCTCTGTGAGGTAGGTTCCATTTAATAACTTGAACTACAAATAATCACATTTTTAGTGAGGAAACTAAGGCTCAGAGAAGAAAGTAATTTAACCAGTTCATATAGTTCTCAAGTGGTGGTGCCAGGAGTCAAATCTAATCTGAGGGTTCTGGAATCCAGACACCACATGACATGGTCTCTGCTTCATCTCTCATCTTAGAGGTTAACTACCAGTTTTCCTGGGGTCTTATTACTAATTCTCTGTACCCCTTTATCACCATTTCCTGATTTATGATTAGTAACTCAGAAGAAACAGAACAATACTCATTTACCTTATGAAAGACCAACTCATTTGGCCCATTAGAGACCCAGCACACTCATGTTCCTCTTAATATTATTTCTCTTCCCTGTTCATCAACCATATAATATGCATAAAAATCAGGCTGCAGAACATCTTTATTTGGAAAAATCAAAGAGATAAAAAACAAGCTTCTCATCTAACTCTTTGCTAATCTTAAGAAGGTTCTAAAACTTGAGCATATTTGTAGCCTTCAGATAGTAGTTTTCAGTCTAGGATCAGTTACTAACGAATACCTGAAAATAGTTTTCTGAGATATGTTAAAAGTAAGACTAACTGGGCTTCCCTGGTGGTCCAGTGGGTAAAGAGTCTTCCTTGCAGTGCAGGGGCACCGGTTCAGTCCCTGGCCCAGGAAGATCCCACGTGCCGCGGAGTGGCTGGACTGGTGTGTCCAATTTGGAGCCAGTGCTCTGGAGTGCATGCACCCAGCCATTGCTCTGCAGGGAGGGAGGACACTCCAGTGGGAGACCCACACAGACCAAAGAATAAAGATGGATGAAAACAAATAAATAAAATACCAATAAAAGAGATCAAAATTTAAAAAAAAAATAACACTAACTAAAAGTTTAAGTGACTGACTTCTAAAATATTGTAATTATTTTTATATTAGCAGCTTACAGTCTGTGACACTGGATATGTATGTACATTCTATATGTTAAAGCCTCTTAGTTTTACTCTTTGAGTCTTTGGAATTACCTATATTATCTTTACCTAAAGTTAACAATAATAGCCAGTATTCATTGCATACTTCTTATATGTCTGAATTTATGGAAACTGCTTTACATACATTATCTCCTTGTCTCTCACAATGGCTCTGTGAGGTAGGTTCCATTTAATAACTTGAACTACAAATAATCACATTTTTAGTGAGGAAACTAAGGCTCAGAGAAGAAAGTAATTTAACCAGTTCATATAGTTCTCAAGTGGTGGTGCCAGGAGTCAAATCTAATCTGAGGGTTCTGGAATCCAGACACCACATGACATGGTCTCTGCTTCATCTCTCATCTTAGAGGTTAACTACCAGTTTTCCTGGGGTCTTATTACTAATTCTCTGTACCCCTTTATCACCATTTCCTGATTTATGATTAGTAACTCAGAAGAAACAGAACAATACTCATTTACCTTATGAAAGACCAACTCATTTGGCCCATTAGAGACCCAGCACACTCATGTTCCTCTTAATATTATTTCTCTTCCCTGTTCATCAACCATATAATATGCATAAAAATCAGGCTGCAGAACATCTTTATTTGGAAAAATCAAAGAGATAAAAAACAAGCTTCTCATCTAACTCTTTGCTAATCTTAAGAAGGTTCTAAAACTTGAGCATATTTGTAGCCTTCAGATAGTAGTTTTCAGTCTAGGATCAGTTACTAACGAATACCTGAAAATAGTTTTCTGAGATATGTTAAAAGTAAGACTAACTGGGCTTCCCTGGTGGTCCAGTGGGTAAAGAGTCTTCCTTGCAGTGCAGGGGCACCGGTTCAGTCCCTGGCCCAGGAAGATCCCACGTGCCGCGGAGTGG